>JAUNZO010004255.1:0-21936 GCA_031894775.1 Chloris gayana | reverse complement strand
CCTTGATATTTTTCTCTATAAAATAAATGGTCATGATATAAGATAATAGTACCAGGAATTTCGTTTTGAATGCAAGTGCGTTCCATTTAGGACTAGGCTGACCACCAAGCTTGATGTAGAATTGATAGGCACCGATATAAAAAAGCAAATAAACAAGGAACATAATAGAATCTATAAAAAAATGAAATTTCATTTAATATTTGAAATTACCTATTCAAGATGTCTACAAAATCCTAGTCCCTCTTTGGATCATAGTATGAAGAGTTAAACAATCAAACTCCAGCAAGTTTCGGATGTATCAAGAAAGCAATCCAATAGTCACCGTAAAATATGTAATTGTGTTATTATCTAAGTGAAATAATCATTTGCACAAAAAGTAGCAGGTTACGAAAACTTACTCAAAGTTACTAAGACACCACAATCATTGTGCCAATTTGCGTCGACGTCAACGGGCTCAACCGGTGTCCCATCCTTCTCTATTGCCGTTACTGACTGAATGGTAGTGTGTGGCTTGTTCGTATTTCTTTGCCCTTTGTTTCATCTTTCTAAACTGGACTCGTGGGAGTAGCCTATTCAAGAAATAAGCGTCGAGCACTACAATATGTTTGAACATCCTATTTATGATATAGTTAGAGGACATTTCAACTAAGCTATGATTGTCCATGAAATAAGAAGTTTACAATGTGATACCTCATCGTCTATTTCATTGTCTAGGTTGTAATCAGGGTCACGTTGGTCAACGTGTTGCCTTTTAGCGCAAGCGCAAGGGATCTCCGAGAGGAGAAGGTTCCTCAAACGATGTCGAACGATCGGAACCGTCCGATGATTCGTGTGCCAACATAGGGCCCTGAATGGGTTCAACTTCTTTTCCTCGATCCATTATTAAGGTTAGTGTGGGACAACACATAAGAAATTTGGAAATGATAGAGGATATGAGAGCTAGTGAGCAAAGATTGGTTTGCAACCTAGCAAACATTCTATATCCAACATGATTTAGATAAAAAAATGGAAAATGACTAAAAATTTAGAGAAATGGCTACAAATTTAGAAAAATGTTTAAAAATTACTCTTAGTGCCGCTTGTCAAATTAAGGTCATCCAACACGGCTAAGGTCCTGGACTCGTATGCCCTCATGTATCCAATATCATAGGGTATGGTCCATAATTCCACATTCATCTCACTTAACCCGCTTTCATCATCGAGCATGGCTATCTTTTTCTTCACGAGTTGAGGGCACTAAGCACACCAAGCTTGAAAGCACTAACTCCACTAAGAGACATGGATTTTATACTAGTGCAAATAGCACCATGTACCATATAATATCAATGCCATGTCGGAGAGCTTAGGTAGTTTTCAAGCTTAGTGTGCTTAAAATGCCTTGAAATCAGGAAGATGGTAGAGGCAACATAAAGAAAAAGGTAAAAATTTGCTCTCGGTGCAGGTTACCGAATTAACAGTCGTCCAACGCTGCTAAGGTCCTCGACTCGTATGGCCTCATGTATCCAATATCGTAGGATATCGTCCATAATTCCACATTCATCTCACTTAGCCCGCTTTCATCATCAAGCATGACTATCTTTTTCTTTCGAGTCGAAGGCACTTAAAATGTCTCCGACTCGTAAATAGATATGCCAACATAGGGGGAAAAGAGACAAGATATCACAGCCTAGAGGCAAAAGGAAAATAGATATGCCACATAGAGGCAATATATATCAATATGAGACCTAAGTGACCTACCATATCTCATATAACAAGCAAACAAAATATCGGAGCCTAGAGGGAAAAGAGACAAATTAACGAGCAAGCAAGGTAGCATAAAGGCAGTATATATTCACGAGAGATGAACAAATAACCCATGCAAAATTAATTTGACATAATGCACAACACATGATCACAAGATCACAAAATATGAACATAATAATTTGACTAATTAGCACTAGCTCATAATTAGCATAAAAGGCTAGAAAATAAATAGACATGATAAGAATAGATATGAACATAATAATTTCATAAAAAATTGCACTATCTAATAATTTTGCATGAATTAATTTCATCGAAATAGCACGATCATAATATGAATTAATTTAACATGAATTAATTCATGAAAAAAAATGAACAGGGAAAGAACCCACGAGGAAGGGGAGGTCGTCGCCGGTGGGGAGCTCGATGAGGGAAGCGGCGATGCTCGAGGATGGAGACAAGGCTGGAGGATGGGAGGCGGCGGCGCCCGTCGGGGAGCTCGAGGAGGGAGGCGCGGTCGCGCTTAGGGAGGAGCCCGAGTTGGCGAGAGGGGAGGAGGTAGCCTTCGGGGAGGTTGAGGATGGAGGCGGCGAGGAGCTCAACAAGGGAGGCGACAACGCTCGAGGAGGGAACCCGAGCCGAAGGAGGGGAGGCGGCGCTCGGGGAGGAGCCCGAGCTGGAGGAGAAGAGGCGATGGCACACGGCGGGGGCTTAGGAGGGAGGCGGCGATGCTCGGGGAGGAGCCCAAGCCGGAGAGAAGAGGTGGTGGTGCTTAGGGAGCTCGAGGAGGGAGGCGGCCACGACCGGGCATGACGGCGACGACAACTAGGGTTCGATTCCGGTAGCCTAGCGGTGTGAAATCAACTAAGTCCGGAGAAGTAGGGGAGGGCGCGATATTTATATGGCGAGTGTATAATATCGGTCACACCGACGTCATGTTACGAGCTCCGTGTAATATCCTTCGTGCTGACATCGAGTCGGGCATGTAATATCGTCGAGCTGACGTCGGCATGACACATACATTATTTTTCTTTTAATTCATATTTTTTAAAAACAAAATGGAGTTCACATATGAATTTTGGCATGACATAGTTCCAATATTTTCCGAAACCAAATGTATTTTTGGTTTATTTTTTATATTATTTCTTGGAGAAAGTCCAAATTACTCCTCTCAAGTATAGTCAAAGTCTGGATAACCCCCTAAACTATTGTTTCATTCAGTTTACCCACAAAAATAGTTTATTTAGTTCAATTCACCCCTTAATTGAACTTATCTTTTTTGTTTCTCCATGCGCAAGTGGAATATTAAGTTAAAATTTTATGGGGTGGTAATTGGTATCACATTACATGTCCAAAATTATATTTTTGAATTTTTCTCATTATTTTACGTACACTTTTGTATTATCATATCAATATACTATTAAATTTCATTATCTATCAAAATGATGATAAAATGTTCATGATGTATTTTTCTAACATGCGTCTATAAAATTTTACCTTAAAACTTCACTTATGTATGAAGAAATAAAAAAGATAAATTATGTTAGGGGGTAAAATGAACCAAATCGCGGTATTTTAGGGTTAAACTGAACCAAACAATAGTTTAGGGGTTATCCAGACTTGGGCTATACTTCAGGGGAGTAATTTGGACTTTCTCCTTATTTCTTTACCAAAACATTTCAATTAGGAGAAGAATTTTTGTTAAGTTTAACATGGATAAAATATTTGAAAAAGTTCCACCAAAATTAAAGTAGTTTGTATTTGTCATGATTGTTGTGTATGCCAAATATTAGTTCAAAAATAATAATAAAATTGCAGATAGAAAACAAAACTTGTAAAACCCCCTTTTTTTGCAATTTTTTTGGGTCATTTTTGTTTTCCCAAATACAAGGTCTTTTGACCTCTTTTTTTGGCATGGCATTGTTTTTCAACCCAAATATTTTTTTATACTTTTTTTGAAGATAAAAAAAACATATTCGAATGGGATATCTAGTTTGTACTTTTGAAAAAAACAGCAAAAAATTACCAGTGTGTATTGAAACTAGTTTTGCATACAGACAAAAAAATTGTTGTAAAGTTCATGAATGTATTTGAAATAAAAATTGTTAAACAATTGTTAAAAATGGTCCACAATCTGATACATAGGTATGTAAAGAAAACAAAGATGAACTTGTAACAAATAATTCTCCTAAGTGATAGATCCGAGTTTTAGAAAAATTTAGAAGCAAGAATCGTTGAATTTGGACAATATTTGAGTAATATAAAATAATTTCAAAAAAATCGTATGAATCAAAAGAAGAAAACAGAATAATCTTGATGAACCGAGTGCATGAACTGGTGCCGACATATGAGGCCCACATGTCATTACCTGGGTGGTCTTTGGGGCTAGATGGCAGTTTTCACTAGTGGGAAAAATATCAAGTTACGAGCCAATAACATTTAGAATTTTTGAATGTTTTTTTACCTCATTTTGAATTTTTGATTTTTTTCTGAATTATTTTAATTTTTTGTTTTTTCTTGAATTATTTTGAGTTTTTCAAAAATATTTTGAAATTTTTATATTTTCTTTTTTTGAATTATTCTAAAAAAATTTAATCTAAAAGACATGGTCCGTCGATCTACGGTGGAGAGGTAGCAGGTGTGTATTATCGAGCGGCCGACATCGCCGCCCGATATCACGAGGTTGTGGCCTCACTTGTCATGGAGGACGCGTGCTTGGACAGACCATCCTTGATGAGATGGTTCGAGTACCACATGGTCCACTCAAGGCCATCGTGCCTAACTTATAAACCCGCGTGTGCCTCAGCCTTCGAACTCTTATGATCCTTTGTGGGTCGCGTTGCGTGGTCCGTGTACTTTATGGGCCTTCCGTTCGTGGGCTTGTGACTATGAGCTACTTATGAACGGAGATTTTTGCTATTTTGATCACGAAATCAGCGGGCTTCGTTAAAATGACCATCAAACATTGGGCTTCGCTAAAATGGCCACCAAACCGATGCACTCTACGTTAAAATGACTATGACCTATTTTTTTAGACAAAAATGCCCTCTCCTTTCTTCCTCCTCTCTCCTTCCCTCTCCTTTCTTCTTCCTCTCTCCTTCTCTCTCCTCTCTCCCTCCCGGAACGCGACCCCTCTGCTCCGGCTCACCAGCGCCGGCCACGACCGCATCACGGTCACCCTCCGGCCGGCGGTCACCCCGCCCCTGTTAGCGCCCACGACCACCTGCATGCCCAAGTCGGGGCCTCCGCGCCCTGCGCGCCCGCGACCGACACCGTGTGCGCCACCGTGTCGCAACCATACCGGCGCCGCCCTCGCGCGTGCCGCCGTCTACGCGTCCGGGACCACCAAGCACGAGGGCACCCACGCGCGTGCCGCTACCGCTGCTCCACGCGTCCGCACCTAGGCGCCGTCGTGCGCCACCAAGCTCGACCGCCGACGCTCGCCCGGGCCGGGACCGCCACCGGCTCCTACGAGCGTGTGGCCGGACCCGGCCTTCGATGCGAGCACAAGCCGAGGGCGGTGTCACCGCCACCCGGGTCGGAGAGAGGAGAGAGAAGATGGTCGGAGAGGAGAGAATAAGAGAGGAAGAAGAAAGGAGAGGGCATTTTGGTCCAAAAAATAGGTCGTTGTCATTTTGACATAGAGTGCATCGGTTTGGTGGTCATTTTAGCGAAGCCCAATATTTGGTGGTCATTTTAACAAAGCCCGCTAGTTTCGTGGTCAAAATAGCAAAAATCTCTTATGAACGGAGCTTGAGCCGAGTAGATGACCGACGTGTCAGTCCAACGGCTGGCCTTAGTAGTGGTGGCCCACTAGTAGCTAGGTTCATGATTTTTTTATTTCAAAATTGTATAAAAAATATTAAAATTAAATTAGAACAAAAAATATCTTAAATTAGTTGGACCCACATGTTAGTTGAATTTCAATAAAGTTTCATAATAAAATTAGTAAAATAAAAAATTGAATTAGAACAAAAAAATATCTTAGTTTGGTCGAGAGATTAGTTGAATTTCAATAAAAGTGGATAATAAATTCAAAAAGTAAATAAAAACTTGAATTAGAACAATTTTTTTAAATTAGCTGGGCCTAGAAATTAGTTGAATTTCAACAAAGTGCATAATGAATTTTAAATTAAATAAAAAATGAATTGAAATTTCATAATTAGCTATCATTCTTTGCACCGTCGGTGATAAGTCAACGCGCTCGAGATCTAAATGTCAAATCAAAGGGAAGACTATGTTTAACATGTGTGGACCGGACTGTATCGTTGTGCCTTTCTTTCTCACGTAAATAGGAGTAAGTAAAACATCGACGATGGTTATAAAAAAGGACCAATACCGTCAAAAGATGGATGAATTTGATGGCACAATTTAGATAGAACTGACTCCTAAACTTCTAGACGAGCAATTTATATTTGAAATGGTAAGAAATACCAATACACCTATGGAAAGAAGAAGGAGAAGAAAGGGAATAACATTGATACCGGCAATACGGGCGTGCCTTTTTGAAAAAACAATCCATATTTCATCGGTATTTGAGTCATTGAAAAGACTTGAAAATTGTCCATGCCACACATCCTAACATTCTCTACGGAAAAACCTCACCCATGGAAAGATGTAAGTATCAGGATTTTTATTGCATTACTACTATAGTGGTTTCTTTTACTTTACTGCAGTCGCGTTATGCTCGGATAAAAGATAATTCATATTTAGAAGAAAGCACACTCCAGCTCATTGCATCTAAGCTGCTCCGCTTCTTGCTTTGTGAGTTCTGTAGGAAAAAAGGTAAATATTTTGATCCACTAAATAATGTTTCAATGCATGAAGAACTTTGTAATTATGGTGGCAACAAACACCTCAAAAATGCAATTGAACAAATACCAAGGCACGAGAAGAAGAGATCGAGGGAACTAGAGCCGGTTTGCCGGATAAGTTTTAAATGTGTTTTGTGTTTTGATGACTTGCGTTGGATGAATTGTGTATATGTGAATATTGGAATGGATGAAAAATATGTCTTGTGTATATATAATGTTTTAATGATTGTTTCTATGGTCATGTATATATATAATGTGAATGTATTTTCTGTTCTGGAAATAAATTTGAATCTGCCCTGGAAAATGAAATAAATAGCAAAATTTATGTCGGTTTGAAAAATGCCACTTATCGGACATGACAATGTCACCAAGCTGATATTGTTTTCTAAGCCAATAAAAAAACCCAACAAAATCAGGCGCTATGATGTCACCTACAAGATATTGCAGTGTTTCACATCAATATCGGATTGCATGACATCAATTGCCCGATATTGCTAGGTTACACCGCAATATCGGGCGGCGTGATGTCATTCACCCGATATTGTTAGGTTCTACTGTAATATCGGACAGTTAATGTTATGCTGCCCGATATTGATGGGTTTTCTACAATAGTGACCGATATTGCTGAGTTTGCCACAATAGTGAGCGGGCCTAGCCGCTATTAAAAGTCTGACCCTAACGTGTGCGTAGTAGTGGTCAAATGTCCGATTTTACAGACCAAAACGTCCGAGATTACATTCTTGCGTGCGAGCTACAATCCCAAGAAACAAGTTTGTCTACAAAAATCCTTTATTTTTCTGTCTTTTCCAGAGACCGACCCACCGAGAGGATAGAGTAAGTCAACATCGGGGAAGCTTCTAGCTTATCTCTGGCTTTTCGTCCACCACGCCACAACATTGACTTGATCAGCCAACAACTACGAGACAGTTAAGGTCAGCCAAAGTGAAACATGCTTTCGTAAATGATGACCAGAAAACGAATGGAGGTTGGCCACACAGAAATTATATATATCTCCACTGGTGGTACGGTCATGGTTTGATAACGACACGCTCACTGACTAGGTCTCGTCTATATGCGGAACACGCGAAGCTGGCCAGAGATCTTTGCTTCCGTTCAAGATCGAGAACCGTGTTTTGTAACCTACTAGTGCTCCAATTAAGTTAGTAGCATGACATGTGTACTGTTCAACGGAGAGGACCAGACGGCCAGTTGATATATAGCCGCCTAGTTTGAATTCCGTCCGTTTTTTCCTTCTGCTTCCTTATGCTGTTATGCAACTAACCCAATCTAGAGCAATCAAGGTTAGGATCGTCCTAATAACAAAAGAAATTTTAGCGTTTCTGTTGTAACCTAACCTGAACGATAAAGTCAATATAATGAGCGTCTGTCTGAAGATAAAGTAAGAAAAGCCAACAACCCCCTTCACATTTCGCAACGGCGGGTATGAACAGATGACCAGGTACTTGGCATGCGAATTGAACTGGTCCGGTATACTGGTTATTAGCATTAGCATGCACGACTCCCAAATGAAAATAATAATATGCAGCATGCTGCGATATGTTCGCAGAAAATTTTGCAACGACGACGCGTTTATATACCTGCCACACCTACCACGGTTCTGTGCGTCTATATATATGCACGCAAACCCAACTCGAAAGATCAGCGAGTCTCATCCATCTAGCCTTCTCTAGCTCTATCACAAGCTTTTGACCAGGTAGCAGCAGCTCCTCTGCTTGGATCGCCCCTTCCAGCCATGGCAAGAGCTCTCGTTGTCGTTGCCCTTATGGCGGCCGTGTTCGGCATGGCGTCCGCAGCGACCTACAACGTCGGCGAGCCCAGTGGTTCTTGGGACCTTCGGACCAACTACGCCGATTGGGTCGCCTCCAAGAGGTTCCACCCCGGTGACCAGATTGGTAAGCACTGTCACCAGCAGGCGTCCCCCCCCCCAAAAAAAACTTCATTACTTGGAGTGATTAATTAACTGGCTAATCATCATTCCGATGGCAATGTGCAGTGTTCAAGTACTCGCCCCAGGCCCACGACGTGCTGGAGGTGAACAAGGCGGCCTACGACTCGTGCAACACCGACAACGCCATCGCCACCCACACCACCGGCAACGACGTCATCACCCTTGACCGCCCCGGCACCCGCTACTTCATCTGCGGCTTCCCGAACCACTGCACCAGCACTGGCGGCATGAAGATCCAGATCGACGTCGTGGCCGGCGCCTCCTCCATGCCCCCGGCCGGTGCTCCGGGAAGCTCTCCGTCCACGCCGTCCACGCCCGGCGGCGGAAACTCTGCCGCTACCAAGACCGCCGCCGCTGGTTTCGGTCTCGCCGCTGTCATGCTCGCCGCTGGCCTCATGGCCTAGATGCTACCTACTACGCACGTTGCTTTTGAGTAATTATCATTATTTGTGTATTTTTTTGTGAGATATATACTTTGTCATATAGAGAGAGGGACGTTAGAGACCAGTTCATGAGCACACATGTACTTTGTACTGCATATACTGATTTGAGCTGTGATGATTATTTATTTACAGCAACTGAGTCAAACCTGTGCCCACTTTTTAATTTTCTTTACAGCAACTGAGTCAAACCTGTGCCCACTTTTTAATTTTCTAGACACGATTTTAGGACGCCATTTCGATGACAGGAAGAGAGTTTTTCTTTCCCCGATGAGAGGACGAGAGTATTACAACCCACACCATATAGAATTAACCTTCGTGACAACTGATATGTACACGAGGTTGACAAAAGAAGGAAAAACGAAAGATAAACAATAAAAAACTTTCCGACACGAATACAATGTTTTATTAGGCCATTCTTAGTGGTCTCTTTCATTTTACTTTTTCAAAATGACATATCAGTTTCTTAATCTTATTTTTTGAAATGAAAGTGCATCTCTCACTGCACTATTTTATTTCACATTTTTATAGGTTAAACAAGACACACCATTTAGAGTTACGACTGACAAAAGGAAAAAAAAAGATACATAGTCATAAACTTTCAATACGAATATAATGTTTTATTAGACCATTCCTAATATCCTCTTTCGTTTCACTTTTTCCAAGTGTGACTGTCGGTGTGTGAGCACACCTCCAAATGGGGGCCTGTCAAGGCTTCCTTCGGATAGGATCGGGGAAGGTCGGATTTACTTTAGCTAGCGCGGAAGATTGAACAAGCGAAGAACACGGAGGGTTTATCCGGGTTCGGGCCGCAAGAGATGCGTAATACCCTACGTCCTGCTTGTTTGTATTTGTTGTTGTCTATTTCTTACAAGAGAGCACCCCCTCCTTTTATAGAGCAAGGAGGAGAGCACCTGTACAAGTACCGGGAGTACCCGGACGCCCGTGGGGGTCCGGTCCTTCCTTGGGAAAGCGCGACCGGATCCCGACAGGATCTCGCTGTAATCTTCTTCGCCGGATTTGGACTCCAAGCATCTTCTCTCCCATTGGTTCCGGGTGCTCCTAGCCCCGTAGCGGCGTGGCTTCCCGAGACGCGGTGCATGGGGAAGGCGCGCGCACGTCCTGTCGGGCTGCAACCATCGCCGCAGGCACTCGAGTGCCGCATTAACTCCGGGTGGTTGGGGCGCCGGAGGAAGCTACGGGAAGCTTCCTCCCCACGACGCTCCCACTCCTCCGGCTCGTGGGCTTCGTGGGCTTCGTGGGCTCCCTCGCTCCGCGGTCGCCGCCTCCGTTCGTGGGCCGAAGCGGCCCACGCGCGGTTAGGGGGACCCCCAATTCCCCTACACCGACAGGAGCCCCCGGCCCCGATCACCGACCCGCGGGACCGGAGCATGGATTGGGGCCACCCGTCGGCGCCCGGCGCCGGTTAGGTTACCTCGAGACGCGGGTTACGAGGAGCGGTGCCGATTGGGCTGTCGAGGCGCGACCGTTCCGAGGCGAGGCGTCGCTTCGGTTCGCGAGTGGTGGGCCCACCGGATCCTGCGCTTAAGTAAAGAGACGGGCGGTTGCCCGAGGCACGTCTCCCACTCCGCCTTTCGCCTCCCCAACTTCTTGGACTCTCACGCTCCTGCGCAATCGCTCCTCTTCTTCCTCGGCGATCCGAGCCGCTCCTCCGCCGCCGCCGCTCCTTGCCCGCCGAGATGGCTCGTGGGAAATCTCCCCGCCGCGGTAGCTTGCGCACTCGTTCGCCGTCGGCGGATCCGTCGCTCCCGGTGCGATTACCGCCCCGGCTAGCGATGAAACAAATCCTGCCATTCCTGCCGGCGGACGGCGACAAGGGCGTCCGCATCGGGGACCTCTACCGCCGTCGAGCGGGGAGTGGAGATCCTCCACTTCCCGTCCTTCGTCGTGGCCGGCGCCATCCCCCCGCTTTCTCCAATTTCTTCATGGAGGTGCTCCGGGCGTACGGGATCCGGATGGCGCACCTTACGCCGAACGCGGTCGCGGCGCGGCGGTGTTCGCCCACTTGTGCGAGGCGTTCGTGGGGGTGCAGCCATGCTTCCCCATCTTCCGGCGCTACTTCAAGGCAACGCCGACGAACTCCACCGAGGTGATCGGGTCCGTGCGGTTGACAGCCCGGAGCGGAAGCGGCTACATCGAGTACACGCCCAACAACAAGGTGGAGGCTGAAAGAAGGCCCGGTTCGTGGCCACGTACGAGAAGGACTTCCGCCGCCTCCGAGTCCCGCCGGGCCCGGCTCGACACTTCGCCGTCCGGGACTCCGTGCCCGGCCTTCCCGATGGTATGATGCCCGTGGTTGACCGGATAGCGGCGCTCGTCGCGGCCGGCTTGACCTCGCATGGGGTGGTGCGTGACTTCCTCGCGTGCAACATCGCGCCGCTCCGCCGAGGTCGCACCCTCGTGGTTGTATCGGGATTTCAACTTCGCCGGCCGCACTCGCACGGGGCGGGTTCGGACCTGCCCGCCGCCTCGAAGGAGTTCGCCTACTCCACGCCGACCGGGAAGAAGTGGCCCGCCTCATTCCTCGTACCCGGACGGTGTCGGGCCTCTCCGCCTTTTGGAGAATCGGCGCGCCGTCCTCGACGCCATACCCGGCTGGGACCGCTCGGGTTCCTTGACACAATTCCGGCCACCACTCCCGGCATCCGGGTGCCCGGGCCACGCCTCTCTCTAACCCGGGTGCGGCGGCCGCTTCTAGGGCGCCCCGGAGCTCCGGGTGCCGGTCCCGACGCTGCAAGGCCGGGTTCGGGCATGCGCGACAAGGGCAAGGGAAGAGATCTCCGTCGCCGCCCTCCTCCGACTCCTCCGGGCCCGTACGCTTTCAGCGGAAACGGGCCCGGCAAGCTTCGCCGGCACCGGTGACGGGAGCCGCTTCACGGGAGAAGTCCCCTGCGGCTGCGCCGGTGCAAGCGGCCGGGTGGACCCGCGACAGGTGCGTTGCCTTTCTCCTTGTTTCGCTTATGTTGTGAGCTTGGTCCGTCCGATCATGGCAATCGAAGATAAGAAGGTTGCTTGCCATCGCATGCTCGACGATCGCGGACATGTCTCGATTTGTTTTGATTGTAGGAGTGTCCGGATCGAGTTGGACTCGGACTTGGTTCCTTTGAACCCCAAAGTCTCCGGCGCCTCGCGCCGAATCCGGGGCCGGTTCTGCTGCCGTTGAGGCCGAAGCGATCGGAGCGGAGGCCGACACGGAAGAGGCTGCGGTGCTCCCGAGGAGGAGGTTGCGGGTACTCCCGAGGAGGAGGCCGCGGGTGCCCCGAAGAGGAGGCTGCGGGTGCCCCCGAGGAGGAGGCCGCGGGTGCCCCTGCCGGCGAGGACCTTGACCGGCCGTCGACTCCTCCGGCTGGTGACATCGTTGGATGCGCCGGCGGCGCGGGTGGCCTCTCTCTTGATCGGCGCCGCCGGCGCCCGCCACGGGCTTCCACTCCCCGGCCGGGCGCCGGCGCCGCCACTCCTATAGTGCTCGGAGGGGAACGATTCCCCTCCACGCGCCGGTCGGAGCCGGGAACGATGGTTGGCGGAGACGCTTCGTCGTCCGCTGCCGCCGGAAGAGGTCGTGGGCGCGCCGGACGTGGCCGGAGTGCGTCGTCGATGAGTCGATCGGGCGGTTCCGCACGCCATCGCATTGGTGACGTTCTTGGGGAGGTTACCCGGTCGCTCGTTGCGATGAAGGCGGCCGTGGACGAGACGGACGCATCCCTGGAGGACCGCGAGGTCGCGGTGGCCCAACGCGAGGCGGAGGTGGCGGACGCCCAAAAGGCCCCGGAGACGGCGGTGAAGCGCGGCCGGCAGCAGCATCGGCGAAGCATGGAGGAAGTCCGGCGTGAGCTGAACACTGCCGCCGCCGTCGCAGAGGAGGCCGACGAGAAGCTGCGGGAGGCGGAGGTGAAACTCGCGCCGCTATTGACCGCGAGGAGGAGAGCATCAACCGCCTTCGTGGCGTCTAGGCCCGGGAGCGGGCTGCCGAGCTCCGCGGGGCGAAGTTGAAGGAGGCCGACGCCGCCGTGGCGAGTCGCGAGGACGCTTTGACGCGGCGCGAGTCGGCCGCGGTGGCTCGGGAGGCCGAGCTAAAGAAGCGTGCCGACGATCTTGCTCTCCGCGAGGCTGCACCGGTCGAAAGGGAGCACCAACCGGGTGCCCGGGAGCAGGTCGTCGAAGCGGCAGAGGCAAAGCTCCGGTGCCTTCACGATTCCGTGGGCTCCCGGGAGGCGGAGTTGAAGCACCGTGAGGATGCCCTCACCAGCCGGGAGGAACAGGTCCGGCTGCGCGAAGACGAGGCCGCCGTTCGGAAGGAGGCTCGGAGACGGAGGCGGCCCGCCTTGCCGAGGCCGAGCAGCGCGTCCGCGACATCGCCGGGGAGATGGCGCAGCGCGTGCGCCGAGAGACGCTCGCGGAGGCCCGGAAGGCCTTCGATCTCGAGTTCAAGGCGGTGGAGAAGAGCCGGGACGACTACCGCCGGCGCGTTGAGCGATTGGAGGCCCGGGTGAAGGGGCCGGGAGGCGGCACCTCCGCCGCAGCCGGTGGCGACGACCTCGGGCGCAGCTCGACGAGTTGTGGCGTCGGCTCGAGGACTCCGAGGTTCGGCGCGTCGAGCCGAGCGAACGAGTGACGAGCTGGTCTCCGCGGGGCGGGCGCAGGCTGAAATCACCGCCGACGTGCACAAGGAGATCTCCACGGCGCTGTTCGAGCCGGGCCCGGTCCGGCTTCCCGAACCCATCGAGCGCAGCACGGCCGGGTATGTGTTCGTGATGCGGGGCGTGGCCGACTCGCTGCGTGATCCGAGGACCCGGGTGGAGGCGCTCATGGAGGAGGAGGGGCGACCGACCATAGCCGCGGCCCTGGAGGAGGTGCCGACGAACGCCCTGGTGCCGGTGCCCGGGTTCCCACTCCTGGACGTGGTGAACGGCGAGATTCCTCCGGGCGAGCACGCCGTGGCTAAGGCGCGAGCTCGCTCCGTTGCTCACGCCTTCGCCGAGAGCTTCAAGCGGGGTTGAGTGCCCCTTTCTTCCACCTGCGAGTGGCTTCCGGCGCATGTGTCCGTTTAGAAACATGTTTTCCGAATACAAGACGAAGTTAATTTTAAATTTCAAGCGTGTTATTGTACTCGCTTAAGTCCTCGAGTTTTCTTTTCTTGAGTGCGATGGTTGCCGTGCGCTGCCTAGCCTTAGGCATGCGGTGCTCCGTCATTACGCGAGTGCGAGACTTCGCCACCCGTGCCTTAACCGAGCGTGAGCGCCTTCCGGCTTCCACCTTAGTGATAGGTTTTTCTTACCCAACAAAGGAATTCATGGACCGGAACAGATTCAACAACAAGCCTCGTGAGGAGTAGAAAAAGCAGCGATAAAGCGCTGTTTAATACATTAAGGCGTTAGTACAAGTGCCTTGGCGTCCGTGGCCGTGGCGGTGCGACTCCGGGTACTACCCGGGACCATTGGATACGAGGATATTCTAAGGATAGAATTTCTTGAGATGCTCAATGTTCCGGGCGCTCGGTTCCGGGTATCCGTCCTCCGACTCCGAGCGAACCGATCTCGGGCGTGTGACGGCGGTGACGACAAAGGGCCCTTCCCACATGGGGGTTAGCTTGTCCTTGCCCTCGCGCGTCCGAGCCCGCCGGAGGACGAGATCTCCCGCTTGCAACTCCCGTGGGCGTACGCGTCGCCGGTGGTAGCGGGGCAAGCCCTCGGAGGTACCTCGCGTTGCGCGATAGTACCCGCCGTCTTGCCTCCTCAAGGAGGTCGATGTCGTCATGCCGCCGGGTGTCTTGGTCGGCTTCGTCAAACGCGGCGACTCGGGGGCTATGGAACAGGGTCTCCGTTGGTAGCACCGCCTCCACACCGTACACGAGGAAGAAAGGCGTTTCGCTCGTAGCTCGACTCGTCGTGGTGCGCGAGGGACCAAAGCACGGATTGGACCTCCGTTACCCACCTTGAGCCTTTCTTCTTCAACGGGTCAAAGGATCTTGTCTTCGGACCCTTGAGGATTTCTCCGTTGGCGCGTTCGACTTGGCCGTTGCTTTGTGGGTGGGCCCTTGAGGCGAAACAGACCCGGGTGCCGAGGGTGTCACAATACGCTGCGAATGCATGGCTCGTGAATTGTGTCCCGTTGTCCGTGATAATCCGCCGAGACACCCCGAACCGTGCGGTTATGTTCTTCATGAATTTGACTGCTGAGTTCGATCTATCTTCGTCATCGCTTCGGCTTCTACCCACTTCGTGAATTTGTCGATGGCCACGTATAGCCACCTGTGTCCACCCGGAGCGAGTTGAAAATGGCCGCACGATGTCCGGACCCCAAACCGCGAACGTCCGGGATAATGGAATTGTCCGCGGGGCTTGAGCGGGCGGATGCGTTTGCTTGGCGTGGAACCGGCATGCCTTGCATTGTTGCACCAGCCTTGTGGCGACCTTGAGGGCTGTCGGCTAGTAGTAGCCTTGCCGAAAAGCTTTCCCGACCGGCGTGCGGGGAGCGTGGTGGCTTCCGCACTCGCCCTCATGGATCTCAACGAGTATGTCGTTGCCTTCTTCCGTTGTTACACACTTCGATAGGACACCGTTTGCCCCGCGCTTGTACAACTTGGCGTCGACGATGGCATACCGTTTGGCTTGGCGGGCTAGGCGTTCCGCGTCCGTGTCGTCCTCCGGAAGGATGTCGTCGCGCGGTACCCAATGAGGTCGCTCATCCAGCGAGGCTTCCTGCGGCTCGTTGGCAAGCGCTTCTTCGCTATTCTGCGTGTGCTCGCAGGTCCTGCGGGTGCGCTTGTGCTTTGTTGTTGCTGTCCGGAGCTCGGTCGGCGTCGGAGGCCGAAGGGGATGTCGGGATCTCCATGAACGTCCCGGGTGGGATTGGAGCTCGAGTGGAGGCCACCCGGGATAGTTCGTCGGCAATGTGGTTGTCGCCCCTAGGTACATGAAGCACCTCGAGGCCGTTGAATTTCTTCTCCATACATCCGACCGCTGCGAGGTACGCGGCCATTTGCGGGTCGTTGCATTGGTACTCCTTGGACACTTGGTTGACGACGAGTTGCGAATCCCCCTTGGCCAAGAGGCGCCCGACGCCTAGGTCGGCGAGCAATTCGCAACCCCGCCAAGAGTGCCTCGTACTCCGCCATGTTGTTGGTGCATCCGAAGTGCGGTTGGATTGCGTAGCGCAGCTCGTCGCCCGTTGGCGATAGTAGGAGTACCCCTGCCCCTGCGCCGTTGAGCGTGAGGGAGCCGTCGAAGAACATCGTCCGGTGGTCGCCGGGTGTGTCGTGCAGCTGCACCCGGGTGCTCAATTCTTCGTGCTCGACCTCGGGGTGGGTGTCCACTCAGCCACAAACTCGGCTAGAGCCCGGCTCTTGATGATGTGTGTGCTGAGGAAGGTCAAGTCGAACTCCCCGGCTCCACGGCCCATTTTGCCACTCGTCCGGTTGCATCCCTATTGCGGAGTATGGTCTCCAGTGTCGTATACTTGCCTTATGGGTATACGAGATGATGAAGAAATGGATACGCAAAGACATGGTAGCAAATCGGAGAAGATACGAGATAAGGGCGATAGGCAACGGATCGGTCTTCGACCGATGCGGGATAATAGAAGAACCCGTAGACCGGTATGGAAACAAGGCGGATACTAAGACCGGTATACAATGACGTGAGAAGCAAGTTATAGAACAATTTGTAGTCCGATTAGGACTCCGGATCAATAAAAAAAGTTAGAGATAGATTCCCATATATGTAATTCATGTAATCGGCTAGGACTCCGATTGTAACCCTAGCTCCCCGGACATATAAGGCGAGCAGGGACCCCCCCCAAAAAAAAAGGATCCGAGACTTCGCAATTAGCAAATCGCTAAAGGCAATACATAACATACGGGACGTAGGGTATTACTCTCGATTCGAGGGGCCCGAACCTGTCTAAAATCGTGTGTTCCTGTGTGTTACGTGTGTTGCACCATCGAATTCCACGCTCGTGAGGGACCGGGTAGTACTAGTGCCGAGTTTAAGACTCGACACCAGCGGTGCTTGTCGTTACCACCCGGATGGGGTGGCCTTGGAAGTAGTGTCGCAATTTCCGGGATGCGATGAGCACCGCATAGAGCATCTTCTAGTACTGCGGGTACCGCGTCTTTGCGTCCCGTAGGACTTCGCCGATGAAGTATATTGGCCGTTGGATGAGCCGCGTGCGGGGTTCTGATTCCGGTGGAACGGATCCTGGTTCGTCCTTGTTCGTCGTGGTTGCCGGGCCGGAGCCCCGGGTGGGGCGGGTACGCTTCGTCCCTTCCTGTCGGATTGACCACGGCTTCCGCTTCGGTTGTCCCGTCGACGATGGTCCGAGCCGGAGCCCCCGAGAGAAGGGGTAATGTCGTGGTGCCGACGCCGAAAGTAGTCGGGCGGATCCCACTCCACCCATGATGTGGAGCGTGGTCGGAGCCGGAGACCCCGGGTGGGGTGGGGTCGATGCGCCCGTGACCGCCTTTCCGTTCGTGGCCTCGGCTTCACCCAAATGCAGCGACGAGGTCGGAGCCGGAGCCCCGGGAGAAGCCCGAGAGCCACAACGCCCGTGGGAGCCGACGCACCGGTAGCGCCGTGTTGTCCTCCGAGTGATCCACCCGGAGAGGCCGGGGTGGCTGTGTCGCACGCCGTGCCGTGGGCGGAAGCCGCAGCCCCGAGTGGTCCGGGATTTGTGAGCCGACCGGAGTCGGAGCCCCGGGTCGGTCGGGGCCGCCGCCTCCGCACCATCGAGGCGCCGACGCTTGCTGGTTCGCCGTGAATCGTGAGGCGCCCGTTCCGAGCGCTCGACCACCGAGCCGCACTAACCACCCGTGGGTTAGCCGCTATGTATAGAAGCGAGTGACTCACCCGGCTCGGGGCGACTAGAACAGTGCTCGAAGATAAGTAGCGCTTGAGATCCTGCAGGGCTTCGTCGGCCTCCCGCGTCCATTCGAACTTGTCCGTCTTCTTCATTAACTTGAACAAGGGAAGAGCACGCTCGCCCGGACGCGAGATGAATCGGCCAAGGGCCGCCATGCTCCCAGCCAGGCGCCGCACGTCCTTGAGTCGCCTTGGGGGCGGATTAGTTCGATGGCCCGGATCTTCTCCGGGTTCGCTTCGATCCCGTGGTGTGAGACCAAGAAGTCGAGTAGCTTCCCTGCTGGTACGCCGAAGACGCACTTCTCGGGTTGAGCTTCACCCGGTTGCGGCGTAGGTTGGAGAAAGTCTCCTCTAAGTCGAACAGGAGGGACGGTGCCTTGCGGTTTTTAACGACTAGGTCGTCGACATACGCCTCCACATTCCTCCCGATCTGCGACTCTAGGGTGAGGCGCATGGCCCGTTGGAACGTGGGGCCCGCATTTTTCGGACTAAAAGGCATGCTCACGTAGCAAAAGCTCCCTACGGGAGTCATAAAAGTAGTCTTCTCCTCGTCCTCCTTAGCCATACGGATTTGGTGGTACCCGAAGTACGCATCCAACATACAAAGCATGTCGCAGCCTGCGGTGGAATCTACTACGGAATCTATTTGGGGCGGTGGGAACGGGTCCTTCGGGCACGCCTTATTCGAGTCCGTGTAGTCTACGCAAATCCGCATCTTGCCGTTGTTTTTGGGCACAACCACGGGGTTGGCTAGCCATGTCGGGTGCGTGACCTCCCCGATGAACCCGGCTTCCAAGAGCCTCTTGACTTCGATCCCGATGAAATCTTCGCGCTCGGGGGCTTGGCGCCTTGCCCGTTGCTTCACGGGTCTCGCAGTGGGATCAACCTTGAGTTGGTGCTCAATCACCTTCCTTGGTATGCCCGGCATGTCCGAAGGATCCTAGGCAAAGACATCGCTGTTCGCTCGGAGGAAGGTGATGAGCGCGAGTTCCTATTTCGGGTCGAGGTCACCACCGATGGTGGTGGTCTTGTCCTCCGAGCCCCCGAGTGCAATCTTCTTGGTGAACACCTCCCGGGTGCCGAAAGCTTTGCCCGCTTGGAGCCGGATGGTGCAGCAGAGCTTCTCCGAGCGCTACGCGCCCTCTTCCCGTCGGTGCTCTCTTCGACCGCCATCTCGGCTGCCAAGATGTCCTCTAGGCAAGCCATCGCTTTGACGGCGTCCGCCCTCTCCACGATGACACCCTTGGGACCCGGCATCTTTAGCGTGAGGAACGCATGATGCGGGATGGCCATGAACCGGTTCACGCCGGGTCTCCCAATGATGGCGTTGTAGGGGAGGTCGATGTCGGCTACGTCGAAGAGGAGCTTCTCCGTGCGGAAGTTGCTCCGGTACCGAAGGTAGCCAGGAGCTCGATCTCGCCCGGAGGGCGGGAGGGCTGCAGCTCGGCGCGCGCCCCTGCAGGGAGTCGAAGACTTTTGGGGTGATGAGATTGAGGCTCGCGCCTCCGTCGATGACGGTGCGCCCCACTTTCTTGTTGCGGATGGTGGGCGACACGACCAAAGGAATCTTCCCCTTGGTGTTGTCGGGGCCCACCATGTCGCTCTTGTCGAAGGTGATGGGGACATCCGCCCACTTCGCAGGGGAGCCGAGGTTTTGCCCTCGGTGATCGCGAACACTTCCGGCGGAAGCGCTTGGCCTCGCCTTTGGATGCAAAGCTGGAAGAGCCTCCACCGATGACGGCGATGGAGTCGTCCGCGCTCCGGTACGCCTCGACCTCTTCTTTCTCCCTCTCCTTCTCCTTCTCGGCCTTCTCGGCCGCCCGCCACTCGTCGTGCCGCTTAATGCTCGCTCGGATGTAACAGACACTGCGGCGGTCGTGATCGTTGGTGCGGTGGAAATAACACGCGAATGTCCCCGAGGACTTAGGCGGCGACTTGCCGGTACCCGCGGGGGTGGCTGTCGCGCCCCTTGGGGACGGGCCCCGGCCGCGGCTACTTCCTCCGCCATGCGCTTGCGCGCGAGGTTTTTCTTCCGGTTCTTGGAGAGGGTGCCCTCGGGCCCGGGAGAGGCGGCACCCGGGTTGGACTTTGCCGGAGGGTCATGCCACGCACGGGCTTCTTGGCGACGGGCGCACTTGTCGGCCGGCCGGAAGAGGTCGGTGACCGTCTCCGGCTGGTGCATACCCAGCTCACCCAAGATGTCCTTGTCTCGAACGCCGTGACGGAAGGCGGAGACTACCCGGGAGGGGTCGACGCGCGGAATGGTGTTGCGGACTTGGCCGAATCGTTGCATGAAAGCCCGCAGCGTCTCGCCCGGCTTACGGACGATGCGGTCCGGGTCGATCCGGCTCCTCGAACGCTTCGACGTCCCCGGAAGTTGGCCATGAACTCCCGGCACGGAGCCACCCCACGAGGCGATGGACTTCGGCGCCGGGTTCATGAACCATGACCGGGCCGAGTCCTTGAGGGCCAAGTGGAAGTAGTTGGTCATGATGTCTTCGAGCCGCCGGCGGCTCTCGACGGCGGTGGAGTATATCTGCGAGGAACTCGTCGGGGGGAGCGGTGCCATCATACCTCTCGGGGAGGTCCGGGCGGAACTTGCCGGGCCACGTGACCCCGCGCGAGCGCATCGAGAGGGTTGCACGGCCCCGAGGAAGGAGGGGTCGAGCTCCTTTCTCTTGCGCTTGGGGTGGCGCTCGGGGACGACTCCGCGTCCGTGCTATCGTCGTCGTGGGCGGAGGTCCGCTCGCGCGAGCGCTCGATGCCGACACGTGCATCTTCCCCTCACGGCGGCGTACGGTTGAGGTCGTTGCGCGGTCGCGGCGCCCCGCACCTGCGGCGAGTGGATGGAGAGCGAAGCCGCCGGCGGGTGCGTATCCCTCGCCCGGTTGGCGCGGCGGTTGTTGTTGGTCGGCGGCGGCGGCTGTTGGCGGGACGGTCTCGCCGGCGCCCGGCTCTGCGCCGTGTCTAGGAGCTTACCCACTCCGGTGAGCCACTCCTTTGGTTGCTCTCCCCCGCCGGTCCCGCTGGTGGGTTCTTGAGCATGGTCTTTACGGCGGTCGGGGGTCATCCCCTTCTTCCTCTTGGAAGAGACGACGTGCGGTGGCACGCTTGGACGCCGGCGGCGTGACGGCTCGAGCGTCGCGGTCGGCGCTCGGCTGGTTCCCCGCTGCGTGCCCCTCCGCCGAGGTGCCGGGACGGTCGCCCTGCCGGAGCGGTCCGCGCGGCGACGGTTGCGGCGACGACGCCCGTGGACGCCTTGACCGGAGACGCCGTCCGCCGTTCGTGGCGTGTTTGTGGATCTCTGCATGGTCGTGTAGGAGCTCCGCGGTGCAAAGCGAAATCTACGACGGCTTCCCCTACCGGCGCGCCAAATGTCGGTGTGTGAGCACACCTCCAAATGGGGGCTGTCAAGGCTCCCTTCGGATAGGATCGGGGAAGGTCGGATTTACTTTAGCTAGCGCGGAACATTGAACAAGCGAAGAACACGGAGGGTTTATCCGGGTTCGGGCCGCAAGAGATGCGTAATACCCTACGTCCTGCTTGTTTGTATTTGTTGTTGTCTATTTCTTACAAGAGAGCACCCCCTCCTTTTATAGAGCAAGGAGGAGAGCACTGTACAAGTACCGGGGGTACCCGAACGCCCTGTGGGGGTCCGGTCCTTCCTTGGGAAAGCGCGACCGGATCCCGACGGGATCTGCTATAATCTTCTTCGCCGGATTTGGACTCCAAGCATCTTCTCTCCCATTGGTTCCGGGTGCTCCTAGCCCCGTAGCAGCGTGGCTTCCCGAGACGCGGCGCATGGGGAAGGCGCGCGCACGTCCTGTCGGGCTGCAACCGTCGCCGCAGACACTCGAGTGCCGCATTAACTCCGGGTGGTTGGGGCGCTAGAGGAAGCTACCGGGAAGCTTCCTCCCCCGACGCTCCCACTCCTCCGGCTTCGTGGACTTCGTGGGCTTCGTGGGCTCCCTCGCTCTGCGGTCGCCGCCTTCGTTCGTGGGCTGAAAGCGGCCCACGCGCGGTTAGGGGGACCCCCAATCCCCCTACACCGACGAGTGACATATCAACTTTATAATCTTATTCCGTGAAATTAAATT
>JAUNZO010004254.1:0-13834 GCA_031894775.1 Chloris gayana | reverse complement strand
TCACACCCGGTTTTAACGACCAAAACCGAATGCATCCGTATGCGTGCCCGGGAACAAGTTTTCACGCACACAGGACAAATAATGTGATAAAAGAACAATGTCTTTAATAAATTGAACACTTACATCGATATTGTCTCAAAGGACTAAATACAATATACGCTAGCGGAAGACTCCATAACACCACAGGCAATCGACCGGGGTTTCGCACGCCTAGACCTTTCTCATCGGTGGTCTTCTCCATCTTCCGAGCAGCAATAGATTGGTAGCAAAAAGGAAATAGCAAGAGTGAGTACATGTCGTACTCAGCAAGTGTGGGAATACATGACATGTAAGCTGAATGAAAGGAAGGCTAACACATGGTTTGCATCAGAAAGCACCTACACTAGTCAAGTTATTTTAAGCAACCTATTTACTAAGTGAATATGAACCAACGAGGCTACCCCACCTGTCAACCACTGCAAGCTACCCTGCTTGCAGCAAACCACACTACAGGTTACCCCGCACCGTAGCAAAACAAACTACGAGAGTTACCCCGCACTCGTAGCTCACCTCACTACAAGTTACCCCGCTTGTAGCTACCAAAGGGTTACTCCACCCAAACCATCCCTCTAGTTCTCGTGAGGATCCGGGCCGTTCGTGACCGTGAACACGAGCTGTTATAACAGTTTTACACTCTGCGGAGGTGGCACAACTTTACCCACGGGTCGGTGATTCCATCACCCGTCGGTGACTAAAACCTCCATTATACCAGACACACTTCCTTAGGTGTGAGGCCAAGAGATCACCGCAAGGTCTTTTCTAAGGACTTCCCGGCTTGCAAAACGCCCATGCTAAGGTTTCACCGCCGTCAAAGTGACGCATCACCCGGAGGCCCCCTCTTGCACCGTGGCTTCAAGTACTCGCCTTCCCTCGCCCGAATCCGGAAGACACCTTCTTCCTTCATCCTTCCTCGACGCTCGCAAAGCCGGGAAGTTACCTTGGTACTAAACCTTACCTACCCATTATCAGCCCTGTGCTTTGTGCGGAAGTCCTGGGTTGCCGCTCCAAGAACCGGTCCTTATGATCCCAAACAGGTACCACCACACCCAACGAGTGTGCACCGGCACCATCATCGACAATCCTCCTGTCGGGATCACCTAAGTTCCATGTTGCTAAAAAGCATTACCAGTTCTTGATCATTATGTTCAAGTGGATACTTAATCAAGATTAGCATTTAATTCAAGTTGAACCCCATTATAAGCATACTAAGCAATGACGTACCCATACTATAACACTACACCCAAAACCAAGGCGACAAGGTAAAAGTATGGAACAGGGTATGACACAATAGGATTCAAATTAAATGCAATGCATAAAAGTAAATTCGGATAGTAAGAAGTAGGCGCAATGTGCATCAAGGACACTTGCCTGTTTCCCTTTGCTGCTGCTCATGTCTTCAAGTCTTGTCTCTTGAGGTCTTCGGAAAATACGTTCTTCTATATAACGTGACACCGATACAAGACATGCAAGAAACAAGCATACAAGCAAAACTAAGAAACAGTACACCAAACAATACCTAATGTCTATGAAAACAGTACTAATAAATAGTACACGTCGCTACGATCTCGTGAGCGCAAGAATCGACTTAATCGGAGTTACGAGTGAAAAGTTACGAAGGTTTCAAGATCTAGGGTTTAAAGCGCAAATTAAGGATCATTTTGTAAATATGGAAAAGTTCAAGGACTAGAATGTAAAAAGGTTAAGGTCTTAAAAATATAAGTTTATAAAACACGAGTGTTCATTTTGCAAAAGAACACGATTTAATGTGGTTTGAGAAAACAGAGGCGAAACGTAATTTAATACAAGGTTAGGGGTGTCTTCGTAAAAAGGCCATAATTAAAACATTGAAATAAATATGGCTTAAGGACTTAAAAAGAGTTTAACAATTAGCTAAAAGTCTTAACGAGAAAAGATTAGGTCAAAAACAGAACTAAAACGAAAGCTAGGGTGGCTTTTATGAAATAAAGGGCATAAACGTAATTAACTATAGACTTAGGTGGTTAGCATGTAAATTTACCTAATCATAAAATATACGTTCGTAAAATTAACAAACTACAAGGGTTGATTTACAAATTTTATAATCCTAGCACGCGACAAGGATTAAAACAGAATTTAAATAAACCTATGGTTGGATTTTATAACTAGAAGGGACCTAATCATTAATTTACAAAGCTGTAAGGGCCTATTTATAAAATAGCCAAGTCCAGGGACCTATTTGTAATTTTCAAAAAGTATTGGGACTAAAATATAAAAGTTCAGGACTGAAATATAATTTACGAAATCCTTAGGGTTGTTTTTGTAAAATTACGGGACCCAAACATAATTATAAAATTACTCGGGGGCTAACGTGCAAAATTTACATTGCTTGCGCTCTATTAGGATTAAAACATAATTATAATTAAACCTGGGGTTTGTTATGTATAACGAGGAGGGTTCTTTATTAAGTAACTAAAACGCCGGGGTCTATTTGCAAAATCTCCGAGTAACGATTCGTGATCTAATCGGGACCGTTCAAACCAGATCGGACGGTGCGGAGTGCTCCGATCGGTTTTGGTCGCCGGCGGCGAACGACGAGCGACGGCGCTCCATTGGAGCTCACCGGAGTTCATTGATCTCGCGCTACGGAGCACCGTTTCTCGTCGCGGTTGGTCCAGGAGAGAGCAGAGAGGGCGGCGAGCTCACCTAGGGGTCTCGTGGGGGTGGAGGAAGCCGAGGCGGGCCTGCGACGGCGAGGCGGAGGCGGGGACCTTCGGCGGAGGCGCGCGTCCTCGTCCGTCGGCCTTTCCTTGTCGCACCGGCACGGGTGGAGGCGGTGAAGTGAGGCGGGGCTCGTCCCGGAGTTGGCGAGGGACGGGAGGGCTTCAAGTGGCGGCGCGTCGTGCTGCGAGGAGGCGGCAATGGCGGCGGCTCGGGCGGCTTTGCGGGGAGGCGCGAGACGGCGAGGTGGGGCGGGAAAAAGGTCGCGCGGGGTGCGGAGCTCGCGGATTTATAGGATGCGGCGCCCTATGGTCACCGTGGCGCGCACGCCAAGGACGGCGGCATTGTACGGACGCGGTTAGGGTTAGGGTTGCGGCGCGGGCTCGTGCGCATGGGCCTGCGGGCTTGAGGGGCTAGCGGGCCGGGGTGGGACTGGCGCCAGGCTGGCGAGGAGCCGGGCACGTGGCGAGCCGAGGAAAGAAGGGGAGAGAGCTGGGCCGGGGAATTCGGCCCATTGATCGAAGATAGGTTTTTCTTCTTTTCTTTTCCTAGTTTTATTTCTTTCCTATTCTATTTCTACAAGCCAATGCAAATAAATTCTATTCGAATTATGAAATCTATTTTCATAACATAAAAACACTAATGCAACCACACATCATCAAATCAAGCAAAATATATAATTATATATATAGCCTAATTTAGATTTAATTGATAATCGGTAAAGGTGGTATAGAATAATTAGTTTTCAAAATTAACTCATTAAGAAAATGATTGCCCTCTTTATATTCCTTTTTAAAATACTTTGACACTAAAAAGCTCATAGATAAAATACTTTAAACAAAGATAAATATTATTTCATAAATTCTTTTATAAACCCCATGTATTGATAAAAGAAAATATTTCATAGATCAATTACATTTATTAAGTAAACCTTCGCATAAATCAAATACATTTATTTGATAATCCTTTTTCACCCATTTAAAGTATTTAACTATAAATCAGATTAAAGTACTTCTCAAAGCAAAATCTATTTTAGATCCAACTTTAATTAGTTTTGGAAATAACTCCTTTTTCTCACATGAAATGATAAAGCTCTCATGTGGTTTTCAAAGTGAAATACCTTGTATAAGATAATGCCTTTTGAAATAAACTTATTTTCATAAATCAAATATAATTGTTTATTAATTTATTTTCATCAATCATTTTCTTAAAATAGATTATCTTCATAAATCAAAAATATTTCTTGAATAAATGTTTCTCTTTTTCCTACAAAGGGAAAATACCTCGTTTAAAATATTGTGTTCCAAAATAATATAAATTCGTAAATCAAAGATGTATTTTTTAATAAGTCGTTTTCATAATCCAAAACAAAACATATGTTCGTTTGGAAAAATTCATTATTGAAACTTTACAAACCAAAATAATTGTTTGTGTTTAAAAGATAATCTCTTCCTCGTAAACAAGAAAGAAAGCAAAATACATTTATAATATTATCCTTTAGATAATATTTAAATATGCTTTAAAAAGTTTTAAAATTTTGTGAATTTCATGCACATCCCGAATTCGAAATTCCGGGGTGTTACAAGGCTACCCCCTTAACAGGAATCTCGTCCCGAGATTCGGCGTGGCTAGCAAGAAATTTTAGGTGGGTGATCTTTTCCTAACGGAATCTAGGGCTTCACACTCGATTGTACACGTCCGTCGTGACTTTTCCAACATCCAACGGTCTTGTATCCATACGTCTTACTCTCATCGTATATGACGCATTTCTTAAGATTCCATTCCGAATAGATGGTGTTGATCTCTATCCTGTAAATAGACGTAGCCGTCAAAGAACAACGACATTACCATTCCATATTCTCCAAGGTAAATATCACTTAATCGTAAGGGCTCATTGTCTTGATAACATTATTCAAACGACTCAACAACCATAATACTTGGAAAAATTAAACAAACTACCGACAAAACACTATTGCCCTCTTGATCGGAAATCCATTGAGCAGCCTGGATTTGCACTTCTTCATGGGTGGGAATTCTTTACTTGCCTCTTGTTGCATGTGTTGGAACCTCTTGGGCTAGGATGACACATTTGCTTCGGAAGTTGACGGCATCGTGTTGTGGTGGCTATTGATATTCCCTTTTGTTGGTTCTTGGGACACTCATTAACATAGTGTCCTTCCTCTTTGCAATGATAACAAATCCCACGCTTAAAGACGACTTGAGCTTTATCGGATCCTTCGAGCTTCACACTGAGCTGAGAAGATTCGAGGTTGAGTCCGGAGCTTGAGGGGCGATCATTTAGTGAACAACAACTCATTGCTTGACTAAGCGTTTCAGTTTCCACCTGCCTCACGAACAACCAAGATCCAAGTTCCGAGGGAGTAAGTTTTCTCTTTGGACACTTATCAGCATAATGGCCGTATTGCTCACAACCGAAGCACATTATATCCTTCTTTGGGCAAGTCTCAAAGTAATGACCACGTTTTCCACATAATGAGCATTGACTTTCTCCAACTACGGGCCTTCGGAAATATCCATTGAAATTACCCTTTTGGGAACTCATCTCCCTTGAGGTTTGATATGGCATCATAGGCTTACTCGGGGTGGCTTGAAGAAAACATGGGCGATCGCGGCGTTTACAGCAATAGCAAGCTTCACGGACTCGGAGTTCTTGTAGGGCTGATCCGAAGTTTCGATACCGCTATCCGACTTGAGCTTCCTCTTCTTTCTTGACATGCTCCCTTCGTCCATGGTTAATACCTCCGAAGTTGTCTCGTTGGTCGTAAGAAACAGGTCGTGACCTCTTCCTTGGGGAAATACCAATCCTGTTGTCCTTGCTTGAAGCTAGTGAAGGGGAGGATGAACTGTCCTGGATGTTGTTCTCCTCGGAATTAATGCTACCATCAACGGTTCCAATTCTGGGGTTCATCATCCGACAAAGTCGATCCGATTGGGCATAAGAGGAGAGAATATAGAATGGGGTTCGAGAAAGGAACGAGGAATAACGAAACTAAATACCCATTAATGCAAAACAATTGATGTACTCGACAAAGCTAAAAACTTTGCAACACACCTTCGGACAATCAAAGATCCAACTCAAAACAAGACACACCACAAACCAAACACTTAGCCTAAATTATACATCGACTCGACGTTCTAATAAACGTTTAACCGCTAAAGGGCACTACTACTAATCCTCCTCATCTTGGTTTGGTACAACGTATGTCTGGGGAGCGCGACTTGCAATCTTTCGTGGAGGTGATTCAGGTGCCTCTTCTTCAAATTCTTCATCCGAGGACAACTCCAATTCTTCGGTAGACGACGCTTCAGCTTGCGGTTAATCCTCATAGCCTCGGTGTACTTCTCATGCCAAAAGTCCACTTCTTCCGCATTCTCATCCAACTCTTTCGTGAGCACCTTTGCGAGAGCCACTTGCTTCTTAAGCTTCCAATTTCCTTGTTCCTCCACTGGGTCTACGTGGATGTAGGTGGATCCGCTTGCTCGTTGAGGGAAATGAGCATACTCGTCTCTTCCAAATAAGCACGGGACCTTGAGCGAGTAACCGGGATGGCTTGGCGAGCAGCATCACGAATTCCAGCAAAGAAACTTCTCCTTGGGGCAATGGCTTTGTGAGTCCTCTCAATCTCATGAGCTCCTTCAACAGGTTCTCGTGCATAGATGAGCACATGGACGTCCCAATGTGGCACCGATCCTTCAATGACTTCTCTAGCTCCAAAGTACTTTGGTGGCTTCACGTATCCTATTTCTTGCAGCATCTCCCAAAGCATGTTAGGAAGTCTCCCAGCACTTAGTCCATCACTCTCAAACTCACGAACCTCTTGATATGGTAGTGGAACTTCCATCATTTCTTGTTCCACTGCTTCCTCGCCATGGCTAGGGATGATCTCAGGAGCATGGCTGAATGCGATGGCCGATCGCATTTGCGATCAACGGTCTTGGCTAGGGCCAGCTATAAATGGTTTGGAACAAAATAGAGTTAACAAAATGAGACAAAAAGCAAGAAATTGTTTGAGCAAGGGATGACACTAGAGTGAGAGAATCCTAAGAAAGAACTTGTAGGCAAGAAGTGTAGACTTTTTCAACATAGTTTTTATTTCAAAACAAAATACTCTTAGAGGCGACAATCCTTCCTAGGCTTGCGTCCTACGGTCGACAAGGCGTACGTCCTACGGTCGACAAGGCTCGATACCACTTTGTCACACCCGGTTTTAACGACCAAAACCGAATGCATCCGTATGCGTGCCCGGGAACAAGTTTTCACGCACACAGGACAAATAATGTGATAAAAGAACAATGTCTTTAATAAATCGAACACTTACATCGATATTGTCTCAAAGGACTAAATACAATATACGCTAGCGGAAGACTCCATAACACCACGAGCAATCGACCGGGGTTTCGCACGCCTAGACCTTTCTCATCGGTGGTCTTCTCCATCTTCCGAGCAGCAATAGATTGGTAGCAAAAAGGAAATAGCAAGAGTGAGTACATGTCGTACTCAGCAAGTGTGGGAATACATGACATGTAAGCTGAATGAAAGGAAGGCTAACACACGGTTTGCATCGAAAGCACCTACACTAGTCAAGTTATTTTAAGCAACCTATTTACTAAGTGAATATGAACCAACAGAGCTACCCCACTCGTCAACCACCGCAAGCTACCCTACTTGCAGCAAACCACACTACAGGTTACCCCGCCCGTAGCAAAACAAACTACAGAGTTACCCCGCCCGTAGCTCACCTCACTACAAGTTACCCCGCTTGTAGCTACCAAAGGGTTACTCCACCCAAACCATCCCTCTAGTTCTCGTGAGGATCCGGGCCGTTCGTGACCGTGAACACGGCTGTTATAACGGTTTTACACTCTGCAGAGGTGGCACAACTTTACCCACAGGTCGGTGATTCCATCACCCGTCGGTGACTAAAACCTCCATTATACCAGCACACTTCCTTAGGTGTGAGGCCAAGAGATCACCGCAAGGTCTTTTCTAAGGACTTCCCGGCTTGCAAAACGCCCATGCTAAGGTTTCACCGCCGTAAAAGTGACGCATCACCCGGAGGCCCCCTCTTGCACCGTGGCTTCAAGTACTCGCCTTCCCTCGCCCGAATCCGGAAGACACCTTCTTCCTTCATCCTTCCTCGACGCTCGCAAAGCCGGGAAGTTACCTTGGTACTAAACCTTACCTACCCATTATCAGCCCTGTGCTTTGTGCGGAAGTCCCGGGTTGCCGCTCCAAGAACCGGTCCTTATGATCCCAAACAGGTACCACCACACCCAACAGTGTGCACCGGCACCATCATCGACAATCCTCCTGTCGGGATCACCTAAGTTCCATGTTGCTAAAAAGCATTACCAGTTCTTGATCATTATGTTCAAGTGGATACTTAATCAAGATTAGCATTTAATTCAAGTTGTAAACCCCATTATGAGCATGCTAAGCAATGACGTACCCATACTATAACACTACACCCAAAACCAAGGCGACAAGGTAAAAGTATGGAACAGGGTATGACACAATAGGATTCAAATTAAATGCAATGCATAAAAGTAAATTCAGATAGTAAGAAGTAGGCTCAATGTGCATCAAGGACACTTGCCTGTTTCCCTTTGCTGCTGCTCATGTCTTCAAGTCTTGTCTCTTGAGTTCTTCGAAAAATACGTTCTTCTATATAACGTGACACCGATACAAGACATGCAAGAAACAAGCATACAAGCAAAACTAAGAAACAGTACATCAAACAATACCTAATGACTATGAAAACAGTACTAGATAAATAGTACTCGTCGCTACGATCTCGTGAGCGCAAGAATCGACTTAATCGGAGTTACGAGTGAAAAGTTACGAAGGTTTCAAGATCTAGGGTTTAAACCGCAAATTAAGGATCATTTTGTAAATATGGAAAAGTTCAAGGACTAGAATGTAAAAAGGTTAAGGTCTTAAAAATATAAGTTTATAAAACACGAGTGTTCATTTTGCAAAAGAACACGATTTAATGTGGTTTGAGAAAACGAGGCGAAACGTAATTTAATACAAGGTTAGGGGTGTCTCGTAAAAAGGCCATAATTAAAACATTGAAATAAATATGGCTTAAGGACTTAAAAAGAGTTTAACAATTAGCTAAAAGTCTTAACAGAAAAGATTAGGTCAAAAACAGAACTAAAACGAAAGCTAGGGTGGCTTTTATGAAATAAAGGGCATAAACGTAATTAACTATAGACTTAGGTGGTTAGCATGTAAATTTACCTAATCATAAAATATACGTTCGTAAAATTAACAAACTACAAGGGTTGATTTACAAATTTTATAATCCTAGCACGCGACAAGGATTAAAACAGAATTTAAATAAACCTATGGTTGGATTTTATAACTAGAAGGGACCTAATCATTAATTTACAAAGCTGTAAGGGCCTATTTATAAAATAGCCAAGTCCAGGGACCTATTTGTAATTTTCAAAAAGTATTGGGACTAAAATATAAAAGTTCAGGACTGAAATATAATTTACGAAATCCTTAGGGTTGTTTTTGTAAAATTACGGGACCCAAACATAATTATAAAATTACTCGGGGGCTAACGTGCAAAATTTACATTGTCTGCGCTCTATTAGGATTAAAACATAATTATAATTAAACCTGGGGTTTGTTATGTATAACGAGGAGGGTTCTTTATTAAGTAACTAAAACGCCGGGGTCTATTTGCAAAATCTCCGGGTAACGATTCGTGATCTAATCGGGACCGTTCAAACCAGATCGGACGGTGCGGAGTGCTCCGATCGGTTTTGGTCGCCGCGGCGAACGACGAGCGACGGCGCTCCATTGGAGCTCACCGGAGTTCATTGATCTCGCGCTACGGAGCACCGTTTCTCGTCGCGGTTGGTCCAGGAGAGAGCGAGAGAGGGCGGCGAGCTCACCTAGGGGTCTCGTGGGGGTGGAGGAAGCCGAGGCGGGCTCGCGACGGCGAGGCGGAGGCGGGGACCTTCGGCGGAGGCGCGCGTCCTCGTCCGTCGGCCTTTCCTTGTCGCACCGGCACGGGTGGAGGCGGTGAAGTGAGGCGGGGCTCGTCCCGGAGTTGGCGAGGGACGGGAGGGCTTCAAGTGGCGGCGCGTCGTGCTGCGAGGAGGCGGCAATGGCGGCGGCTCGGGCGGCTTTGCGGGGAGGCGCGAGACGGCGAGGTGGGGCGGGGAAAAGGTCGCGCGGGGTGCGGAGCTCGCGGATTTATAGGATGCGGCGCCCTATGGTCACCGTGGCGCGCACGCCAAGGACGGCGGCATTGTACGGACGCGGTTAGGGTTAGGGTTGCGGCGCGGGCTCGTGCGCATGGGCTCGCGGGCTTGAGGGGCTAGCGGGCCGGGGTGGGACTGGCGCTGGGCTGGCGAGGAGCCGGGCCGCTGGCGAGCCGAGGAAAGAAGGGGAGAGAGCCGGGCCGGGGAATTCGGCCCATTGATCGAAGATAGGTTTTTCTTCTTTTCTTTTCCTAGTTTTATTTCTTTCCTATTCTATTTCTACAAGCCAATGCAAATAAATTCTATTCGAATTATGAAATCTATTTTCATAACATAAAAACACTAATGCAACCACACATCATCAAATCAAGCAAAATATATAATTATATATATAGCCTAATTTAGATTTAATTGATAATCGGTAAAGGTGGTATAGAATAATTAGTTTTCAAAATTAACTCATTAAGAAAATGATTGCCCTCTTTATATTCCTTTTTAAAATACTTTGACACTAAAAAGCTCATAGATAAAATACTTTAAACAAAGATAAATATTATTTCATAAATTCTTTTATAAACCCCATGTATTGATAAAAGAAAATATTTCATAGATCAATTACATTTATTAAGTAAACCTTCGCATAAATCAAATACATTTATTTGATAATCCTTTTTCACCCATTTAAAGTATTTAACTATAAATCAGATTAAAGTACTTCTCAAAGCAAAATCTATTTTAGATCCAACTTTAATTAGTTTTGGAAATAACTCCTTTTTCTCACATGAAATGATAAAGCTCTCATGTGGTTTTCAAAGTGAAATACCTTGTATAAGATAATGCCTTTTGAAATAAACTTATTTTCATAAATCAAATATAATTGTTTATTAATTTATTTTCATCAATCATTTTCTTAAAATAGATTATCTTCATAAATCAAAAATATTTCTTGAATAAATGTTTCTCTTTTTCCTACAAAGGGAAAATACCTCGTTTAAAATATTGTGTTCCAAAATAATATAAATTCGTAAATCAAAGATGTATTTTTTTAATAAGTCGTTTTCATAATCCAAAACAAAACATATGTTCGTTTGGAAAAATTCATTATTGAAACTTTACAAACCAAAATAATTGTTTGTGTTTAAAAGATAATCTCTTCCTCGTAAACAAGAAAGAAAGCAAAATACATTTATAATATTATCCTTTAGATAATATTTAAATATGCTTTAAAAAGTTTTAAAATTTTGTGAATTTCATGCACATCCCGAATTCGAAATTCCGGGGTGTTACAATTTCTCCGAGAAATTTACTTCATATCCGGAGAAGAGATTTTGTGTTGGGGCATGTTGTTGGCGCTAGCTAGACATTCCAATGGGGAAATGCAATAGAGTTTTTTCTAGTTTTAAGTTAACTGAAATTTTGTATATGTTCCATCATATTTTCGGACAATGTGTGTAACATTTTTCTTTATGAACATAGAATAAATCAAACGCATACATATTTATCAAAGGTGGAGCATTTTATTAATACTCAAGAGAACATTTTTTGTGAATACAAGAGAATGAAAAAAATTGTGCAGTTAGATTAAATGTACCCGGTAAATATATATCAATTACCCGAGAGGAACATAACCCCCTCCCACCCCCCCCCCCCCCAACCACCACCACCACCACCACCACCACCACCAAATGAAATATGAGAAATCAATTTTTTGAATAAGACAATTTTTTTAGATTAAATGTACCTGGTAAATATATCTCAATTACTCGAGAGGAAGATAACCCCCTCCCCCCTCCCCCACCACCACCAAATGAAATATGAGAAATCAATTTTTTTAATAAGATGAATGGTGAAACGTAACTTATAGTGCTTATGCATTGAGGGTGTGTTTGGCATGGCTTATACATAAAGTGCTTATAGTGCTTATACTGCTTATAGTGTTTATTCTATCAAAACTGCTTATAGTGCTTATGTAGCATAAGCAGTCAACCCGTTTGGCAAAACTGCTTATGCTTATTCATCAAAACTGCTTATTCTCACATATAAGCACTATAAGCTACGTTTTGCTGCTTTGCCTAAAGTGCTTATGTGTAGTACAAAATGACAAAGTGCTTATAGGTGCTTATACCTCATAAGCACTTTGCTATTTTGCCGTTTGACATTTCAAACTGCTTATTGAGCATAAGCACTTTCAATAAGCAGCTCAATAAGCTGTGCCAAACGCATCCTAAAAAAGTCAACAACACATCAATTTCAGAATGGATGGGGTAATTAAATGCAATGTTGTGGGGACTCAACCCTCCAGCCGGAAAATTCCACTATAAGAAGCCAAACCTGCTGAGTTTGTGTATATGAATCTTAATAACAAATGTAACAGGCTATAAAACAGGTTATTCCCTTTGTGTTTGGTCCACTAGAGTGGCACATACATTTGTGTTTTGATCCGTGTCTATGATAACCTGCAACCAAAATTATGAAAACCAATTCTAACAAGTTCAATAAGCATGCTGTTGGTATAGCTTCACACAGCTGATTCCAAACTAATATTATGAAGCAGTTTTGGTCTTGGAGCTGAAAAAAGTAGCTCCTCTTAATTCTGCAAAGTGATTGTTTGTGATGATTATAGGAGTTATCCTAGATAATCTCATAGAGAACCACATATAACCACACCGGTCTCCCTTTTAACCCACTATATGGCAAAGATGGATTAGCGTGCCAAATTCTCTATATGGCAATGTGTTAACTGTAAGCGTTATCACTCTCTGTCCAACGGCTATCTATATCAGCACATCATATCTGATAGACTAATAACGTTCGATGTTGGTTACGGCACTCATTGAGATTCGTGGAGAAAAATAGGCGCCGTATGAAAAAGAACACGGTGAGGGCAAATAAAAACAAGAAGAATTGTTGCACTGGAACGTTTAATTAAGCGTGGTGACCTAGAAAATTGGCGTCGCTGGTCGACTGACCAGTGACCAGCAAGCTTAAACCACCATAGAGCACGATCTCCGTCCGTGTTCAGCTATATATAGTTTTCCCCGCCTGTAAACTATAAACATCCACACTATGGGTTCATGCAAAATTAACCGTACATCCGCACGTCCAACTTGAATTTGGCACCTCCGTACCGCTAAACGTACGTACGTACGAGCGACATATCATGGGTCCAAACATCCATATCATTAAACCCAGCATACGGTCCACTAACATATAGCATAATTAGAAATCTGAATCTGACCAGTGACCAGCAAGGCAGCAACACAAGCAACACGGCACAGTGATGTCAAGGCTTGTAGGCAGCTCCGTGATGCAAACGTATCAATGTTCTTAAGTACGGTGTGTATGCATACTCCAACGGACAAGTATCGTGAATAAATAGCGACTTTCCATATTTTTTTCCTGTATGATGTACTTATGTATAAGACGTCTTGTGCCATACTGAATTCAGAGCTAGTTCTAATAACTCCATATTTTTCTCTGCTTATTCGCCGATAGCAGAACAAGGAAGTTTTCATTGTCCAACCGTATCTATAATCTTAACATTACAAGAAAGAGTGACTATATTCGCTCTTAAAGGTTAAAAAGTACTTATTATATACTAATTTAACAAGAAAGAAAGAGAAACGACAGTTAAGAAAAAAATAGATTAATTGTATAGCTCTCTACAAATTACCCGTCACCATTATTACAAATAATCAAAAAAAATATCCGCTACAGATGTTTATAATTTACCACCACGACCTATCACAAGAAAAATATGAATAGATTCTTCTAAACTGTTACTATTTGCATGGGAGAATATAAACATAAAATTAGTTAGTTTCAGAAAACTACATCTCTTTACACTCTCATGATA